>BMAO01010379.1:0-49955 GCA_019973975.1 Trichonephila clavata
TTCTTGTGATTTAAATAACAGGATATTAACACTCTCTAATAAAACTGGCAGGTAAAACAAAGAAACACCTGTGTTTTCTTTCTTTTTTAAATTTCTAAGACCGGGGTATTAAAACCGGTTTCCCGGTATTAAGATCTAAGAAATACCGAATACCGGTATTGAACTTTTGGTCCGATATTGCAATCTCTACTTGATAGTATCTCTAAATACGAGATCCGTCGCAGATAGCCTGCGTTAAAAATAGATGAAGAAATGCGACGGTTATGAACAATAAATATTGATATCTTTCTAAAAGTCTTAACGCTCTAAAAAATTAATTACTTCATCTACAATCATAATTATTTTTTTCTATATTAATCAATCGAATGCATTTTAAACAGCTGTAATTTCAAATGAATACAAATTTGATTTACTTCTATACCTGGTGTAATAAGCTTTTTGAGCTCTTCTTTTGAAGTAGTTCCTGAGAGAAAAATACATTTTCATACATTTTGAGTAAGTTTTATAGAATTTCATTTTTCATTGCTTACCGAAAGCAACTGTGGACTTACTGCAGTTGCTGTACGTTCGCACGCAACCGGTGAATAGCCACTATCATTGGAAGAACTCGTGCATTTCGTTTGGAGTTGAAGCTTCGGAAATTCGCAGTTGGAAGTTATCGAATTTTTGCGAGGAGTCTCCAGTTCGATCCAAGCAGCTGCTGAGTGAAGAACATTCTCAATGTCTTGCCAAATCTATAGAAAGGAATTGAACAGTTAAAAAATTTATTATCTTGATAAAAATAAATAAATTGTAAATGATACTAAGAAAAAGAGAGGATATTTGAAATTGAAACATAAATTTATAACCGATTACGAAATCTGATTCGTAGCGTAGTAAATACATAGTTTCTGACACCAAACTTCTACCTTGGTAAGCAAAATAATATTAGTCGCTGTGATTTCGAAACGTTGCGTTGAGTATTTAAGAGGAAAGACAGTAGTTGAAGCAATAGTTAGTTTATGAAAAATTTTGTTTCATGCTTTCTGGAATTCAAATATGTCAAAGGATTGAAAAATAATAAAATAATTCTAAAACCTTTTACATAAAAAATTAGGGGTTACCCCCTGTCCGACTAACGATGGAATAACTTCCAATGTACAAATTAAGTAATTATTTATACTCATTGCTCAAATTGTAAAACTGTAGTTTACATGTTTTTTTATAGTTCTATTTTTTTAATGTATTGTAAGCAGGAAAAAAATAAATTTCAAGTCTTCATCTCCGTATTTAAAAATTTTGAAATATTCTCAAACAATGCCGTCCCTTACATTACATAATGGCCTTTCAATGGAAACTTGGTGAAATATCTGCAATATAGCCAAATCGGCATCATTTTAGGGACCAAATTTGATGACTTAGTGACCATGTTAGCGATCATTTTAGGCGACTTGGTGACCATATGGATGCTTCTGAAAATTACAGGAGAAATCTATAACAAAAACCTTATGTATAAATAAGTTTATTACAGCATCACGAAAAACCTTTTATATATAGAGAGAGAAAAGAAAATTAAATTTAAGTCCTTCAGCGACTTCTGACATTCGATAACAAACAAGGGGAAAATCTTTAAGAAAAAGGTTTTATAGTGAATGTTCTCCTTGACATTAAGATTATCCTAGGCTAATTGTTTTTAGTTGTGTTGCTCAGCGATAGCAAAAAAAAAAAAAGGATGTTGTGGTACGATTAGATATCTTGCTCGTTTAAAGACATATAAGGAATATTATGATTTATTACGAAACATTACGATTTAAATAAATTCAATTCCATAAAGGAGTTTTACGTTTCTACTTATGTCAGAGTGACATAAAAATTAGAAAAATCATTGTATTACAAATTAAAAGAGGAATTTAAAAAAAACTGAGTCATGGAAGAAAGTCAATTAGATTAAAATCTATACTTTTCGATTTTAATAATTATTATTTCTAAGAGTTCTGGCAATGAATTGAACGAATAATTTCTCTCCATTCATGTTGAATTATTTATTACAAAAGGGAAGGTGACTACAATACTCATTCGACCTTCGTATTGCTTAATTCCAATACTAAAAAGAATGTCATGTCCTAAGTAAAAATAATTCTGCATGTTTTGATTTTGCGTCAGATTTGAGTTTCGGATATTGTTAATTTTCTTTCTGTAGAGTAATAAATAAATTAGAACATTTGTTAATAATACGTTTTATGATTACATTTATACTCTTGTCCTTTGCGTCGGACGCTGCAGAAATTGAACCATGACAAGATGATATGAGCGACTTTCTAGATCAGGGGTGGCGAATCTTTACGACCAATGTGCCATTTTTTTCTAAAGTGTTTAATGCGGTATAGACGTGCCATCAAATAACTTTTTTACTTGATATATTATTGGGAAAATAATAAAACTAAATACTAACAACCCAAAACTCTAATTAAAACAAAAAATACCTTTTGCACTGTATAGTTGTAAATGTTTTAGTTATACATGTAATTCAAATTAAAGTAAGCATTATTGTAACTTCTGTTGTTGCAGATTGGATAACAAATAACTTATATTAGAATTGTAACACGCTACTTTTAGTAGAACGCATGCTGAATTGGAGTCATCTGCCAAACGGGTTCTAAGCAATTAATTATTTTTACTGTGGTTTATTTATTTGACAAGAGAATTTGTGATTTGTTTTAAAATGACGATGTTCTGCATACCACTATTCCAGAACATAAAACACACACCTCTCTCTTTGTCACTTTTACTAGACTAAAGTCACTTTTTGTCACTTTTACTACTTAATTCTAGACTCACCAAATTTGAAATTCTCTATTACACTTACTATCTTGCACTTTTTGTTCTTTTGCTGAACTAGCCATATTAAATAACAGTTAAAAATCGTTAATATAACACAAATAAACTTTAAAATACAGTTGTGTCAATGAAAGTGACATTGATATGCGTAGACAAACTTTGCAACATTAGTAATTGTAGTCCACGACGTAACTAAGGCAAGACAATAACGAACGAGTGTGCTCCCCGCGCACCGTCCCGAAACCGATCAGCTGTTATTGTTATTTTGAAATAAAATAAAAACCATTTTGATCACTTGCGTGCCCAAAATATGATCTGTGCCATCAAAGGCACGCGTGCCACTGGTTCGCCATCCCTGTTCTAGATCGTACTTTTTGCGCTTTAAATATCCATACAGTCGCTAAAGGATAAACGATGAAAGACTTTAGCAAAATCTTTTAAAATTTGTGACGTTTTTTGATTTGGAAAAATTGTTTGTGTGTGACGATGGTAAAATACGTATATATATGTACTATGAATTCTCAAAACATTTATTTACTAACTTCTGCAGTTGAAACTGTAAATTATGCATGATTAAATTAATTTAATATTTTTAATTCAGTTATCCGCTTGAAATTAATGAATATATCCTCTCTCTCTAGTCATCTTTTCTCGTGTTATTTTGGGATTTCAAGGACATAGTTGACGTGAGTATGCACACGGCTTATTGAATAAAAGAAAAACCTTCAAAATATTTTTATTCTTCAACAATTAGTTTAACTAATAATTTATTAGCTCTTCCTTTTGTACTTCGGATATTTAAAACCTTATTATCATAAAAAAGAAATAACAGTAAATGGGCTTCCTCTTCATGAAAAGTATAAGTATTTTTTGGAAAGCAAAAACTTTTATACTTTCCGTTATAACTTAATTACACCAAGTAATTTAAATTCACCTGCAGCGTTTCAGCAATTTCCCAAGGTAGTTATTAGCAACAATATTAGCTTAGCACATTAAAATATTTGCTTAACTATTCCATCATCTAAAGACAAAGATATTTGTACGTGAACGGACTACAAGCACTGAGTTGTACTCAAGTTTGTGTCTGGACTGCAATTTTTATATCCGTATCTGTGTTTCAGAGATTTTATTTTACAACAGGAATAAAGGTCTGAAATTTGCCTGCAATCTGTATACAATTGTTTAATAACTTAATTGGTTACTTTAAATTAATTATTTTTATCAACATAGATGAAATAATTAGTAGTTACCTGTGCATCACTAATCGTTAAAAATAATATTGAGCGTTAGAATTATTTTCGTAACAGAAATAGTTATAAACGTTAAGATTTGATATTTCTCAAAGTGATATTTTATTTGTCTCTGCTTTATGCCGAAAAAAATAAGTAACTGTTGAAATGTATAATATGTACATTAGACTGCATAACAAACAAATGAATTTGTTGTTTAAAATTTATGAAAAATCTATTTATTGATTCTCTTCTTAATAATTATTATAAAATCCTTAAGAAGATGAATTATAATTACATTACTTCTTAATGATGATCTACTGTTATAATTAGCATTATTTTATAATTATCCCGTAATAGCTAATTTTATCTCTTTATTTTTCATAATTAGTTATATCTTTATTCTTCTAACCAATTCCATCTTTAATCCAATTTATAAATTTTACTATCATAATTCTTATTATAATGATTATCATTTAAAACTGGACCTTTTATAGTAAGATCTTAGATTTTTCGAACTACGTCATAAATGCGTTTGCATCAAATGAACTCTGACCACGAAAGCCGAGTGGTCATGGTCAAGAAATTGTGGCTGGCGTTGTCGTATCGCGAGTTCGAAGCCCAGCACCACTGAAACCCCATCGTGTAGAAGGACTGATGCATGCTAAATCTGCTGAGGCTCAATCTCCCAGTGATGTAGTGTGGAAGTTTGGAGAATGAGATACCAATTCTGGTACCATCCTCGTCACTTGACCGAGATTCAAAATTATAAGGTTAGTCACCAGTAGCCATCGTGATAATAAAAACTGACTAGCTCAATAAAATGAGCTGTATAAAATACGAAATATGAATAACACAAATTCTGAAGGAATATTTATGCATTTTGTTCAGTGCTTCTCAAACTTTCAGTATTTGTGACCCAATATTCAATCATAATTTTTATCACCCCCCCCCTCCATACAATAACATTGTATTTGATTCTATAGTACTATACTTTGACACTAAAGCTACGATATGACTTTAACCTCTTAAGTGTCACCAGCGTATATAAACGTCTCGCTCAGCCAAAGTGTTAATTTCCCCGGAAGTACTATACGTCTTTCCGAAGTACGATCTTTTCTGTGTAGTGCTATCCATAAAATTATTCCGAAGGCTTTGGAATGTAATAAAAGGCCCTTGACAGTGTTTGCGAAGGATTTACTTAGTTTAGAAGATTTGCTAATCTATTTCTCCCCACCCCCAAATACATTCCATACACGCACCTTTTTGAAAAATAGTGGCATTAGGCAGTGAATCCCGTAACTTTTAATCACGACAGCTAAGGGATTAATTATAAAACGTATAAATTATCAAGATAAGTGTTAATTTTTGCATATAATTTCATATATGACAAGTCCACGGGGTCACTGGTGATTATTTAACTTGTTCTTAACTTAGTATTGTTAAATTAATTATGAAATACATTGTGCAGTACTGATACATTTGTAAGTCATTATATCGTTGTAAATGTGCATTATATTTTTTTTACCGTAAAATCCGGCTTATAACGCGCACATTTAACACAAAAAATAAGATCGAAACTTAAGGGTGAGCGTTATACGCTGGGTATAAAAATGATAGCTTTAAGACTTAAAAAAGATGAGCATTAAAAAAAAAGTTAGGCTTCTACCTATAGCGAAATAATGTTTATTTAAAAGAAATGACACATTATGTATGAATTTAAAGGGTTTTAGTTCTAGAAATGTACTATTTTTTTCAAAATCTTGGGATAATACCTCAAATAAATGACTTAAAAACGTAAGAGCATTACACACTTACACACATTTCAGGTTTTTTCATAAAAAAGGGGCTGCGCGTTATACGGCGAATATACTTTAAAAAATTCAAAAAAGAAACTTGAAAGTATAGGTGCGCGCTATAAGCTGGATTTTACAGTATGTAAAAAATTTGTTTTGCTTGTTTACTTTCAGTAAATGAATAATTTTTTAAACAATCTTTTGTTTTCGACTTGTCAATATGCTCATTCCCCTTTTCCCCACAGTTTGAGAGATGCTGATATAATTTGTAAATTCATAGAAACAAATGGGATTACAAAAATGTTTATGAGATTGGCATAGAAACTATGTAATAAGTCCACTAAGTTGATTATATTTGCTTAAGTAATGTTTTTGTATTGTTTTACAATAGTTGAATCACGTGCCAACCTATTTTATATATATACATATATATATATTATTGCATAATTCTTTGTGTGTGTGTCTACATCCTATGTATTCTTTATCTTCTCTTCTCCACAAATGATTTCTTTGGTTACTAAAGTGCATGGAATTCTCAGATGTGTGTGTGAGTAAAATATAGTCAATTGCATACAGAAAAAGTAGGAAGGGGTAAAAAAAGAATTCGCTGTACACAAATAATTAAGGAATAAGAATTTTGAAACGATATAAAAAAAATGAGCAAGTTATCAAATGAATGTTTACTGGCCCAAAACTTCTACTTTTTTTTCAAAAAATAATCTGGAATATGGGTTTTTCAGCAGAAAAAAAAAATTGTCTTTGTATTAAGAAATTTATTTTCTGGGCGGTGTAACGGTTATTTTTTGAAGTAATTCTAGAATGAAGTGAATTAATGGTGATACTGGACCGGCAGTAAAAAAACTGAATTTTTGTGATTGTGTTTCTGATTGTTGTTGTCTGTTAATTTTCTAAATAAATTTGATAAAAGCAATTTTTGTAAAAATATCCTCAGAGAACACTCATTATTTTTAAGATAACTCGGGGGTATCTCCTGTCCACCAAACGGTGGACCAACCCCCATCGTACAAATTATACAACTGTTCATACTCATTGCTCAAATTGCAAAACTGTAATTTACATGTATTACATTGTTCTATTTTTTTAAAAATATATTGTAAGCAGAAAAAAGTAAGGGATTTCAAGTCTTCATCTCCGTAGTCTTATTTGTTCTTCAATTTAGCGTAAATTATAATATTCGCAATCAACACCATCCATTACATTATAATGGCGTTTCAATGGAAACTTGGCGAAATGCTGACGATACAGCCAAGTTGGCATCCTTTTTGGCGACTTGGTGACTATGTGGGCAATTCTTTTTGATAACTTGGCCACCATACGGACGCTTCTGGAAATCACTCCAAAAATTTGTAACATCATGATTTATGACGTAAGCGGATTTTTCGAGAAAACACTCGAAAGTAGTAAAAGAGCCCCTCGACAAATCGTTCCTGGCACTCCTCTTCAATTAAATGTAACTATTTACGACACATTTTTCTCACTATACCTTATGCATAGTTAAATTTATAACAGTATTACGAAAAACCTTTTATATATACAGAAAGGAATAAAAAAACATACAGGTGTAGTTTGATTTTTAGCGCGTTTTTCACGTAGTGTAAAAAAAGCGCTATTAGGACGCAAATTTCGTCTTCGTCTTCGTTCCATATCTTGTCGTACCTTTTTCTCAGCCAATAAGAAACCAATTGACCTCGGGTTTTCGGTATTTGGTCGCATTTGTGCCCTAGATGAGCCGAATCATATTTAAATTTAATAATTTTTTTAAAATTTTTTTAAATTTTTTAAATTTTTTAAATTTTTTTTTTAAGTATAGTACACACACTACTTTCTGTTAGTAAAAAGTTCATTAGTTGCATTATTGTAAAATACAACATGTGAAAAACGCGCTAAAATTACTTGTCCATGCCAATGATTGACATCTTGTTTATTCATATACATTAGTGGTCCAGATAGACCTTGAAGTTCTGTGAACATTTTAAAAAATATGTAGTATCCCAGCAGGGTGATAAAGATTTTTTTTTTTGCTTGAAAATTTTACTTAATTTTAAAAGTATTGTAATCATTAGATAATGATATCCTTTTAAAAATGTTTGCCTATATTATAGACAAACATTTTACGATGGGAAACAGGGATGACGAACTAATGGCACGCGGCACAATATTTTGGGCACGCCACCGATCAAAACGGATTGCATTTTAATTCAAAATAACAAAGTTCAACACGAAGTATTACGAACAAACGCGAGTGATTGATCGCTATTTTCAGCGAGATTTTCTCAGTTCAAAGAATTATCGGAAACGTTCAAGTTTCTTATGTACCCTCTGATGTGACTTCATTTAATAAACTGAATTTGTCCCAATTCGATTGATTGGAAATTGAAAAATTTGAAACGCAACTGATTGATTTCCCGTTTAGTTCAATATGAATTCAAAAATTTGTTGAAAAATGGAGAAAGTTGGAATTGATTGAAACAGAAATATCAACAAGCAATATAAGTAAAAATGCGAGTAATGAAATTTTGGAAACATGGAATTCAATTCCTGACATATTTAACTCTTTGAAGAAGCTGGTCTATATAACCATTATTTCCATCTATCTATGCCTGCGAGTCATTATTTTCAGAGATGAATAACATTAAAGACTCGCTTAGAAACCGTTTGGCAGATGACTTTAATTCAGCATGCATTCTGCTAAAAGTAACATCTTACAATCCTAATATAAATTATTTTTCATCTAATGTTCAACAGAGCAGAAATCACACTAGTGTTAATTTAATTTGAATTACACGCATAACTAAAACATTTACTACGATAAAGTACAGAATCTAGTTTTTCGTAGTAAATAAAGAGTTTTGAGTTGTTAGTATTTAGTTTTATGTTATTTTTCCAATAATCACAAGTCAAAATTATTTAACGGCGCGTCTGTTTCTCACTAAATATTTCTTTAGAAAAAATGGCACGTTGATCCATAAAGATTCACCACCCCTGGTCTATAATATAGATTTGGATAGGGAGGCTTGATCTACTCATCTAAAGCGCAACGTCATACTATAAAAAAAGGAAACATAAATCTAATAAATCATTTTTTCTATTTTTCTGCTCATATTCTTGATTAAATTTTTATGTTTAATTTTTACGAGCAATTATTATTATTATGATATTATTCTGAAGAAAAAATGGAATGTGTCTATGAAGAACATTATTTTTTTAAAAAGGTTCAGTGTTTTAAAAAAAAAATTGGGAACGCTTACTATATATATTTTTTAGAATTTAAAAGACATAATTGATATGTGTGTGATGCTTTTTTATAATTTCAGTGATCAATAAAGATTTTTCAAATCAGTCATTATAGAAAATGATAGTATATAATATTAACTGGTTTTTAATAAATGTCAAAATACTTAATCATTTAGAAATTTTTCTTCTTCTTTGATTCCTTTTTCATAGTTCTATAAAAATAAATTATTAAATAGTAGTTTTCTTAAAAATTAAATTACTATTTATGCGAGTAAGTTTTCCAAAGTTATATGTAAGCATTATTTATTTAACTCAATAATAAATGCTCCCAAAATAAATTTATTCGATTATTAATATTTCATATCAAGTTGTTAATTAAAATGCTTTCCTTCAAGAAAGTTGGTCATCATTAAATTTGTATAGTAGTATTTTAATTTTTGTATTTAGAGTTTTACTTCGTGTTTCGTAATATTTACTGGAGTAAAATGATAGCTCATTCGTTCGATTTTGTTGTGAAAAAAGAAAGAATTTTATTTTCAAGTATAATCCATTACTTATCGTCCCCACCCCCGTTTCTGAACTCGAAACTGCATATCTTCATTTATTCATTATGGTAATTAAAATGTCTTGTAATCTATATAGAAAACAGATTAATTGAAATAAAAATTTTGTTTGGTGATCTACGAGTCAATTAAAGAGCAATTAGAAAAAGTCTGAAGACTTCGAACTAATCCTTTCTCTTGGATCAAGTTTTCTTTTAATCATTTCCAAGTGAAAAACTTATATCGTTAAAAATAAAATCAATACATAAAATCAAAATTTATTATTTAATTTTTTTTGTTATTTAAATTTAATGAGACTACTTAGTAAACTGCACAAATGGGAGAAAAAATATGCAATGATAGTTGAAAAAAGTTGCAATAAAAAGACAACGTATATAATGCAATTTTTTTACATTAAACTAAATTATAATTTTAAAACTGTAATGTTGTTTACAGAATTTTAAGAGTCATAACAGCCTAGTCTTGAAAAACAAAAAGGCTTATGACCAGCAATGTTAGGTTCTTATTCCATCATCTTATATATATATTTAAACCAGGTTTTCAGCCAAAATTTAGTTGGATTTTAAATTCTTTACGTGGCATGTGGGTGAGGTGTCACATTACAGTTGTCTACTTCATCATTGCTCCATAACAAATATTATTTACTTAAAAAAAGAGAAAACTAAGAAGTTCCAAGCTAACGAGCTACAGAATTTGAGAACAAACACTCTGTACTCGATTTTTTAAAGATATCTGATTAGATCGGTTGATTATTTATTAATGTGGACAACCTCAAGCCTTTGTGAAGAACATGGAAGTCTGTGTGCCCACTCAACATGATGCATCTCCAGAGTATCATATCTGTTCTACCACACTGGTCTCTTTCTCGTATGTTGGAGGTCTCATATCTGCTCTACCAAACTGGTCTCTTTCTCGTATGTAATATAACTCCTCCCTACTTCCTTTCTGTTGAATTGCTAATTAGACTAAATCTGTACTCAACGTCAATAGAACAATTCCCACTGATCCTTGCTCTAATGTCGGTATTACCTGTGCTATGCTAAACAGGCTCTTCTCTGTGCAGCAAACAACAGCCCTTTTTGCTCTCATGTAGACATTTGGAAATAGAAACCCATAAACTTTCACTCCTATGCTCATGTGAAGTTCACAAGACAACTGAGAAACAGTTTCACTCTTGTTAAGTCTCGTTATCGATCTTCATTGGTCATCGTGGCTCTTAGGCGATCTTATCCGGGCCTTTTCTCTACTGATTCGATCATATTAATCTGTCCTCGTAAGTTGCTGACAGCTCTGGGTGTTACATTAAAGGGCCCAGAAAATTGTTCAAATATCCCGACGCAATTTACACCAGCTCAATCAATTATTAAAAAGTTAGGGTCTAATCATTTAAGGTATCCGACTATATTCGGGACCGTGGTTTTAAAAAGCCCATAAATAGATAATTTTTCTGATATTTAGTATCACTTAGATTAGAATACATGCATAAAATTATTTTAATTACATTATGACAATAAAAAAATTATTTAAATGCAATATTTTGGCAAAAAATTAACTTAGAATGACTTATTTTCAAAACGTTCTCCTTTTATAAAAAATGCTTCTATAATAATAATATTTTGCTTATATATATATAGTAAAGACTTTTCCAGAGAGCCTGAACTAGGATTTTTGAAAAATTCATATAATTTTCAGAGTTACTACCAATTGAAATATAATTATCAGTATTTTTTTTTAAATTTCTCCTCTCAGTTGTACTAAAATTTGGAAAAATCCACTTCTAAGTTATATATTTGAAAAATTTTAGTTCAGGCTCTGTACAGAAATCTAAAATATATGCAAGCAAAATATTATTATTATAGAAGCATTCTCTATAAAAGGAGAATATTTTAAAAATAGGTCATTCTATGTTAATTTTTTTGTCAAAATATTGTATTTAATTATTTTTTTTATTGTTATAATATTCTTAAAACAATTTTATACACGTATTCCAATCTAAGCGACTCTAAATACCATAAATATTATCCATTTATACACTTTTGCAAAATCACGGTTCCGAATGTAGTCGGGTATCTTAACTGTTTGCTTTTGAATTTTACCGAATGCTGTAAAAGAACACCACAAAAGTTACCGAAGTGTGTGAACGTATAGAGTGTAGAAATTTGAAAAGTTTATACCAACGTTGTACGCTTAATTGACACTAAAAATTTGCAATTTTGTTAGGAAACATTAGGTATACCTTTAACTAGGGTCTTTCCGAGAAATAAGGTTAAATATGAAAAATTTAATTTTGAATACTAGCATGTACGTTCTTAGGTCTTTTCTCTGCTAATTTTTCCCTTTATACATTAAATATATATAAAAAAAGTATTTAAGAGATTCTGAGTAAAAACTAGTAAAACACATTTAATGCATGTTAAATTTAAGTTATTTTTTTTATGACGCGAAATTTTGAAAGTTGTAGTTTATCTTCCATGAGAACTTGAGAATTTATTATAAATTTATTTTTATTAGAGACAACATCATAAAGACAAATTCTTTAAACAAACATTTAAAGAATTATTCCCAAAATATAATGGATTGTCTTCCAAGTCCCAATATTTTCTTTACCAGTTTTCAATACTTTTCTCCGCATCCATCTCTGCTTTAAGATCTTGAAACTGCTTATAAAAAAAACCTTGCCTTAAAAGCTTCCAATAGACTTCAGATGAAGATTTGTCGCCTGAAAACTTCTATTCAATTCCTTTGATAAGTCATTTGAGTTTTAATTATTTTGTAGAAATTGGTGGCATTGTGTTTAATTCAATATATTCTGACAATTTTCTCTATTTTTGTAATTTTTAAATTTATGTGTAGAGCTTTCTCTCACTATATAAAAAAGTTTTTTGTGATGATGTAATAAATTTATTTATTTAACTCAAACATGAGAACAATATTAAAAAGGCAGTAAGTCCTGTTCAATATTATGGCTACAAATTGGCAATAATGCGCACTTTTCAGTTCAATCAACTACTTCGAACTCAAACATTAACACAACATTACACCATAAATACGTGTCTGAAAATTGAAGAAGTGTGTTTGTATTGTTTGCTATGGGGAACCAAGCATAATTAAGAACAGAATATAAGTAAGGATTAATAGACCATCTACAAAATTCAGGCATAAATACATAAATTTAAAGTAGTTAAAAAGCTATAATTTTTTTTTATTGTTGTCATATTAGGGTAGACCAAGAGCAATGCAACACTTGTATCATGCTGCTATGGCTATTTCGATTAAACTTAGATTACCGGATTTTTTTGTAACCATGGCATGTAATCCGAACTGTGGCCGGGAATGAAACATTTATTAAAGCATTATTCTCGCTTGGGTCGACTTCAGCTGACATTCCGACATTCATATGTCGTTTATTCTATCAAAAATATGTGGTTTTAGTAAATGAGCTTGAACAGGGGGGGGGGGGGTTCGATCTCTCTCTCTCTCTCTCTCAGAGCATACATTTATATAAGAGTTTCAAAATATACCATACATATAACTTCCTCATATGTATTTATTAATGACGATGGATAAAAAATTGCTAACAACGGACGAATGCAGACCAGTGGTCTTCAAACTTTTTCAACTCACGTAAACCCTAGAACTTGAAGGTGTTTTCCTGGAACCCCTAGAACTAGAAAGTGTTTTGGGGGGACCCCATTCCATACACTTACTTCGAAGAATATATCTCAAAATAATATTTAAAGTAGATAAACATGTTACAGGCACTTTATGTAAAGGTAGTTACATACATAACAAAATATTGCATTCATTATTAAAAAATTCTAATCCAATTGTATAAAATTTAATTTAATTAATAATATTAATTTGTGATCCAAGTGTCACCTATCCATGCATTATATTTGAAAACTGGGATATGTATACTTGCTTTTTTTCCCCACACAAACTGTCCAAGTCTTCAATTGAGATTAAATACAATCGCATCACATATTATGAGTTTAATTTGTTTTTGTAGCCACCTACATTGATAAATATATTTTACCTAAGCACAATGTTCTGAATGGCATTAAATATTTATTGCTGTGTGAGAAATCCCGTGTATTTTGCATGAATTTACAACATAAAATTTAGAAGCGGTTCTTGCTTAAGTTTAGATTTTAACATCGAATCTGTTGATATGTTGAAAAGTTGTTTCCTCTCCTTCATAACAGGTGTTTTTTCCACGAATACAAAAAGGTGCATTTTCCATTACAAAACGGTTCAGTTTTGCAAGACATTGTATTAACTAACGAGCATAAAATTATTTCGGGGAAACCCAAGTAGTAAACAACAAAATATTCAACTAGTAGGAAATATATATATACATAAAGGTAAAACGTTTTAATATTCTTTTATTATATTATAATAAAAGTTTAAAAAGCGTTTCAAAATAAAATTGTTATATTTTTACAAAATTTTCAGTTTTAATGAACAGAATGAGCTTTAGATACTTGTAACCATATAAACTTCATACAGAATGTGAATCTATTTTGCATACAAATTTATTTCTTCTAGATTTTTTTATTGGGATTCGTGGAACCCCTGGGTATGCCTTGTGGAGCCACAGGGTTCCGTAGAACACAGTTTGAAAACCACTGATGTAGATCAACACAATATAAACTGTTGTATAATTTGGGGATCGTATATAATATGGTTATTATATATAACCATATTATATACGAGATCGTATAAAATATATATTTTGGGGGCTGGATCGCCGTTAGGCGAACATGGAGTACTCCCCCCCCCACCCCGGTTACAATTAAATGTACTATTCTCTCCTCAAATTATTGACTGTAATTTGAAAGTTAAAAACTCGGTTTGTATATGATTAGATACATGTATTTATTAGTGTTTCACACACACACACATGCGTGTATTATGTTTATCAGATACAAAGAAAGGTAAAATTATTCAAGTAAGTTATAAGAATTTCCTTTGAGAGAAAGCGTCTACCTGCAAATATGTTACTGAGCGCTTCTGTTAAATGCATACTTAGTTTAACAGTAATACAACACAAAATCCATTACAGTTTAGAACTGTTATGTATGTACATATATGAATCTATAGTAATGTTAGTTCCATGATAGTTAAGAAATGCTGTAATGTTTTTGGCATAAATGATAAATTACGCTGACCGTCGCCAAAAGCCCTCGTGTTGCTGAGCAGTGCGACGTTAATATTCACTCACTCATTTGGCATAAATGATGAAATTATTCACCCAGGCTAAAATTTCCCTTTTGTGGGATAGGTGTGCCTGTTGAGTGTCTAATTAAATGTCTCCGCTAATGGGGGGGGGGGGGGAGGAATATCGCTTTTTTCAGAGGTGCTCACTAATAGAGTTATCATTAACGGTTGTTCATTTAAAGTTACAAATGCAGTTACTCTGCTTATCAGAATAATATAAACTTCTTACAGCAGATAGATTCAGACTGATTTCTATCTGGTGGCCTTCAAAACCAGCAAATTAAGACAACTCTGCTTTGTAGCAGTGTGTGCAGGGGGGGGGGGAGCGATTACATGCCTACTGTTCAAAACAACTGAGAAACGAACCGCCGGCAATTTCTTTTCAATCTTTATGATTAATTATTTATGAAAGGAGATATATTTCATTCGTCAAGAGAGGGCAATTAGCCATTCCGCGCACGCATCTCAATTGGTCTGTAGGAGATGTATTCATCGACATTCTTCTGGTTTTATTTGCCAAGTCCGAATGCTGCTCCTTTAATTTTTTTCCCTGAGTGAAAATTTTTCATTTCCTTATTAATGATGTGAAGCACGTCATGTTATTAGGTGATGGAGATTTCTGACAGCCGAATCCGAGTCAATTTGTCAAAGAATTGTTCGCGAAATTGATTGTGTTGCGAAAGATTTGCTTCAGTTGGATTGCCGCTAAGATCTTTATCGAGTGGCTAAGGCCATAGATTCGCCTATATTTTTCGCTTTTTATTTGTGATTCAATCTAATTTTTATCTTGGGTTTGATTCTCAAATAACTGTTTCAACTATTACTAATAATTATGCGATATTTTTTTTAAAAAAAATTATTATAATTTTGGAAATAGTGCAGTAGACTTAGCAGAAAAAAATAGAGAGACGAAAATTTAAAGTCATTAGTTAACCCTCCACCCGTAGGCAACATCGATATCGCGTTGACTTTTTAATTGCCATTCCCACTTTAAGCTATTATCTCATTGAGCGTAATTTTAAAGATATATAAAACATCTAGAGAAGTTATGTCTTCGTCGATTTTAATTCCTTTCGTTTTAAAACATTGGGTTTCGTTTTTATACGTTCTTGTGTCTTATACAGCGTGAGTTAGAGAGTGTTTATTAACGTCAATTTATAAAGAAACACGAGGGTTATTGGAGACGGACCTCGAAAGTTTGAGCCTCAATCAAGTGACGAGGATGACATGTCAGCTGGCTCTCCAAAAGTACCACATTAAGCCAACGGCAGGACTTAAGGTTTTGACATATTTGACGTGCCCCTCTTCACGGCAGGTCTTCAGTGTTATTAAGTCTTGAACTAATGACACGTCAGCCACGAGTCTGTGACCATGACCACTAGACTACGTATCTTATACGGCCCACGTTTGCTAGCGTAACAAATTGGGCGAGAGACACGATTGACTATGAAAGTAGCCCGTGAATTTATACGGAAAATTTCTTAAAATTGCCTGCGGGTGGAGGGTTAGAAAAAAAATTAATGTTAAAAAAGCATTTGCGAATGTTTGGAAAATAACACAGAGATTCGTAAATTTTATAAATGCTTTTCATTCATTTTCTTATATGATTCTTGAAAATCGGGACAAAAATTCATTGGAAATCTTCGTTCTCTATTTCGGAAATAAGGGTTTATGCGTATTTTCTTGACAAAGATAGTTTTTTGCATTAAGAAGTTAATTATAAATTAATAGATTAATGGAGCTTTAATTTTGATACGATATTATAAAGCGCTATCTGGTAATGAATTTAAAACTTAAGAGAGGTACAATCAAGAAATAAATTCATAAACAATTTTTCCAATGCACTAGAGAGAAAAATTCAATGCCAGGTTGTTATTATTTTCCCTTTTCCTAAATTTTGAGATAATGTTCTCGTTTGGGAATTTGTTTCCATTTCTAATTAAATAAGGGGTGGGCAACTAGTTTTGCTCGCGGGCCACATTATGACAGCGGAGAATACCGGAGGACCGCACCCTTTTAAAATGATTGCATTCATTATAAAAAATAATAAATATAAATTAAATAAAATAGTGATAGTTTTATTCATATTAATTTCTGTGCTAATTTTATATTAAGCCTGAAAGCACATTTAATTTTAGAATCAGAGTTTAATGGGACAAATGTACCTCTTATCTTACTTTTCTAAAATTCTTTTTCTTAAATCAGGAGTGAGATGGCTTGTTTAAATTCTCATCACAACCATTAGCCAACTTACATCTATATTTAGTCTTGTTGATCTTCGTGTAAGGAAAACTTTGATCACAAATATATGTCAATTAAAATAAAAAGAACAGTTTCCTAGAAAATTTCTTCATACATGGAAATTTTTCAGCAGACAAAGATTTGTAATAGTCAATATGATAGCATTAAACATTTTCTTCACATTGTAATCCGACTACATGTCAATAAGTTCAAGCTGTAGCTCCTTAGGTGCTAAGGTAACGGTCTCGTGGCGGGCGTGTCATGAATTCGAGCCTAGAACCTCCGTGTAGGGGAACGATGCACATTAAATCTGTCGAGAGCTCAAACGTCATCCAGTTAGTGTTTTGTGGAAGTTAGGCGAGGAGTGCCAACTCAGGTATCGTCCTCGTTACTTTGTGACGGATCTATACGCGTCTATAACCAACCTCTTGGGGACTTTTCTGGGGCAATAATATTACCAACCAACTTTCACCGAAGCAAGGAAACGTGATTATGCAAATTAAGTAAAAGATATATATAAATACTGTATTCGCGAGTTTTGGGAGTTAGCTGGTGAGTGGAGGATCGTGAAATTATTTCGTGCAAATCGGAGTTTATCAATTGAAGAAGTCTAAGAGAGTGTCACTCGACGGTGATTAAATCCGAATAAGGATTGCATTCAAGGCCTCAAGTGTAAGACTCGACTTCATAAAAGTACATGTATCGTGATCCTTGTTTAAATAGAAGCTTAGCGTATTAGTGAGCGACGTAGTTTATATTGAGCTTGTGTAGGTTATCGTGGAATCAGTTGAGGGTCCGTATTATTATCCCCAGGCTAACGAGTCTCACCTTCGCTCTCTGCTATCTGATCATTTATCTTAATTAGATTATTATTTTGCTTGCTTGATATTTTGGTGACAGTAAAATAATTAGAGTGAATCATGCTACTGATTATTCAGTTCCTCCCACACATCTAGCCGGGTTCCGAGAGTAGACAAGGGGGATTAGAGGGAAGCAGGAACCGACAAGCATTACAACTTGACCATAGTTCAAAATTACGAGGTCCGTCACCAAAAGCTCTGGAGTAGCTGAATAGTGCGACATTAACATCCATTCATTCACTCCTTCCCTCCTCAGGTGCTATATCAATATCGGTAGTAATGGAATAAAAGAGCAAATGGAATTTAGGCTCAATATTCTTAAAATCCTGAAATCTTCTTGTAAACTTGTCCTTCAAACTCTGCTGATGATCTCTTAGTAGGAACATCATCAGGTACTTTGTTTTACTAACAGTGAAAGATAAAAGACGAGTGTATATTTGATAGCTACCAGGGAAAAAATCTCAGTTCAAAGTGGATTTTCTGACTTTCTCTCTCTCTGTTTTGGTGCGCCGCATAAAAACTCTTTGCGGGCCAGCCACTAGTTCCCTACCCCTGGATAAAATAAACAATATTTGTTTCACCAGGTAATCTCGGTAAAAAATTTTGCACTCTAAAAATATTATACAATTGACGTCACTTACTTCTAACCTATATTTTTGCAAGATCAAATTGAGAAATTGGTTTTATCTGAAAGAATTTTTGTTACTAAAAATATTTCTAATTTATATATTTATTATTACATTTTTTGCAACACATTAAGTATTGAATAAAAAAGAATTTCGGAAAAAAAAAAAAACTTTTAGCTGCTAAATATACGAGAACTAGTTTTTCTTATTTATTTCATCAAAACCGCTAATGCAATGAAGATGAAAAGTATGTTACATTTTAACTCATCGCCAAAGTGAATAAACATTTCAGAGCATTTCTCGATAATCAAATAATGCTTAAGTATTTGATGTTAGTAATATTGTGGGAACGCTTAGAGAAGATTTGTATTTTAAATATATATATATATTAATTTGTTTTTGATGAATTATTGAGCTCGTTGCGAAAGTTATTTATTTAATTTTATATTTAGTGCAATTATAACTAACTTTCAAATAACACTGCGCTCAAGACAGCTTTCAATTCTGGTAAATGAAAATAACTGATTTTGTAATCTAGAATTCTCTCTCTGTCTTTCTGTCCAATTTAAAAAAGCTATTACGCTATGAAGTATTTCATTCTTTTAAAATGGTATTAATAAAATTTAGACGCAGACTTCAATTTGCTTAAAAAATATTAGCAAAATGTTTTTATAACTTTTTTAATATAAACAATTCAAGTTAAAACTGCCATAGATTTTGAAGCAATTTCAGAGCACATATTCGGATTGGAAAAAAAAATATTTCTAATTTTTATCTAAGTTGACGAAATAATATATTCATTCTTAACAAAACAAGGTTGGAAAAATTTTAGGTGTAAAAATTTGATTTCGAACATCTAAACTTACTCTATAATGTTTTTAAAATTAATCATAACTAAACTTTTATCTGTATTTTATCACAAAACATAAGCACACATACCCTTCTAAGTGAATGAGTGATAATTTTATTAACGTCGCACTGTCGTCCTCATTATTTTGTACTTCGGTCAAATGACGAGGACGACATCTGAGCTGGCACAACCCTCTTCTAACTACTACACGACACCAGCGGGAGGACATTGAGCCTCGAAAGATTAAACTTGCATTGGCTCCCTCTACACGGTACTTTTTTAAGGCATCTCTTAACTTGTTTGAAACCTAATTAGGATTTTTTTAAAGTTTTTCTCTGTTGCAATTCAATAATTTCAATCAGAAACTTAATTCTTCAAATATTTGCTCTTATTACATGGATTTGCACGTGTATCTTTATGAAATATTTTATCAATTTCTTTTAAAATATATGAATTTCATGTTACAGGCAATGTAAAAGAGTTTAAAATAATGTATTTTGTCCCCCATGGTATTTATGTTAAACACTCCATGTGACTATACTAAGGGGCATTCAGAAAATGTTAGAAAGGATAATTTGGTATTCAAAAACATGACAATGAAAACCAGCACGTAAAATTATTTAAAAAATATTGTATTATAATCACGAAGAGTTTTTACCATGGTGGTTTGTTTGTTTCTAAATTAGCAGGAAAAGAAAAATGTGCAAGAATCATTTTTTTAAAATGTGTATTATTACTTTCTCACAGCTATTTTTTACCACGTGACAAGTGAATGCTTATCCAAGAAACTATATTTTTTAATTTTATTTTTTAAAAATATTTGATGAAAAATTAATCAATAATAAAATATTTAATTGACTCCGATTGTAAAAAAATATGCGTCCCCTCCCCCCTCTTTTTGTTCTTATAGATGTCTTCAACAAATATTAAAAAATGACCCAAATTTGGAATGTTTTTGATTGTAGGGGAAAAAAATATCCAACACAGTATGTTTATCATATTTTAATTTTACTGATGATTATAGAACATGTTTTTATGAGTTACGAATTTTTATATTATTCAATTCATTTTTTGCTGCATAACATATATAATATATTTTGTCTACTGTTCTATAATGCTAAATGGATAATAAAGAATTTCTGTTTTATACGTTAAATTGAAAAATTGCGTATTTTTGGAATGGTTCTCAATTTTAAAAAGTGGAAACAATAAACGGATATACTTATATGTTCCGGAGAAACGCATTACTAAATTTCAACATTACTTTAAGATAAGACAGTGCTTCTCAAACTTTCAATACTGGCGACCCAATTTTCAATCATAATTTTTATCGTGCCTCCTTTATACAATAATAATGTATTAAATGAAATAATAATGCACTTTGACGCTAAATCTACAATACAGTCTTAATTATAAACCGTACAAATTAACAAGATACATATTAAATATTGTATATTACTTTAAAGTAATATGTATTTTAAGTAAATTAACAATGAAATGTAATTTAATTTCCAATTTAAGTAAACAAACAATGAAAAAAATCCCTATTACTTAAAAGTAATATGTATTTTAAGTAAATTACTTTTAAGTAATAGGGATTTTTTTCATTGTTTTTCTTTTCTCTAATTTGTAAATTTGAACAGATTGCAAAGTGATATTTCATTAAAGACTTATTTCCTCCATCATCCATTTTTAAAAGTACAAATGTCATTAGGAAAATTGTCTAGTCCAGCGATACTCAACCTGTGGCCCCCCGGGCCATTTTAAGTGGCCCGGTCATAACCCATTGCTTTGAGAAATTCATTTATTTATTGATGAAATTGTGGAGGTAAATTCTTTGTTGAAAAATCAGATACATCAATGTTGCTTTTTGCTGTCGGTGTCACATGGGTCCGAATTGATATTTTTTTCTGATTAGTGATAATAAACAACAGTGGAGTAGCGACCATGTTATGAGTGGAACTAATTTTTATCTACCTTTCATATATTGCAAGTGAAAAATATTCGAACAAATAGATTGTTTCAAGACGATTGGGAAGTTGACTATTTTTTAGGGAAAAACAAGCATGGTTCAGTAATTGTTTGATTTGTCACGAGGTATTTAAAAAATACCATTAAACAGGAATCGTTCAATGACACTTTTCCTCGAAGATCTATTTCAAGAGATGATAAATAGGTTTTCTTGAATAATATTTACAACAGCAAAAAAATATTTGCCAATGGTAATGTGTTTCAGTGATAACAAATGCACCCTATGAAATTTGTTATATAGTTGGTTATCATACGAAACCGTTTACTGATGCTGAAATTGTGAAAGAGTGGGTCTTAAATACTTCCAATTTAGACAAATTCAGTGACAAAAATAAAAATATATAAAAAATAATAATTACAAAAAGCAAAATAGGAGTTATAATATTTTGATCTATTTCCACACATTTTAAATTTTCTGTTATCTTGATCTTTTAAAGCATTTCTCCCCCATTAATCCTCATGTTGCGGCCTGCGTGAAATAGCTAACATATGTATGCGGCCCGGCAGAGAAAAAAGTTTGAAAACCCCTGGTATAGTATGTTGCTCTCTATCGTATCCATCACATCTGGCATTCTCGCGAACGTTTGCGTGAATCTGGGCAACCCCTATCAGACGTCTGCGCAAAACATGTAAAAATGCTCTATCTCGTACAATTCCAGTCAGTTTTGGTCGAGTCGATACTTCTGTAGCTTCCGAATCTATCTTGAATGTGCATTTTATAATTTGCATGCTCGCGTTAGTTGTAAACCACAGCATTAAGCATTTACGGCAGTAGATTGAAATAAAATCATACATGCACTTTTAAGTCGTAAGCGAACATTCAACGATAATAAAATATCAATAAGTGCACAAACGAGCATGATTCCAAAAATTAAACCTAGAAAATATTCTCAAGAATACTTAAATTTCGGATTTACTACTACTGAAGAAAATTGGAGGGGAAAAAAGCCCCTGTTATGTGTTAAAACTTACAAATCTGAAGAACAACACGTGGAAGTTGTTTTTAAAACCATTGAAAATCATTTAGCCAGGTTTGTAAAAAATTTCAGAAAGTATTTTCTTGCTGAAGACAACTTGATAGCAAGTTACGAGTGGGTTAGAGATCCATTTCAAAATACTTCAGAAGGGCTCTCAACTGCCGAAGATAGACTCATAGATTTTACATCCAGTGGCGAAATTAAAAGTCAGTTTTGTAATAAATCGCTCTTTGAATTTTGGGCAGAGTTGGATGATGAATATTCTGCAGTGAAAACAAAGCATTTCGTATACTATTACCTCATTTTCAACATCATACCTTTGTGAAACCTGATTTTCTGCGGTGGCTGCTTTGAAGACAAAGTATATATCTCAGCTAAATATAGAAGAATAACACAAGGTGTCAACTTCTAATATTAAGCCTTCCTGTGAAAAACTTTGCTATGCAAGACAAGCCCATGGAAGTCACTAATAATTATTAAACTTGTTCTTAATTTAGCATTAAGAGATTAATTAAAAATACCTTGTATAGTACTGATACATTAAAAGTATACTGGCTGAAGTATTCGCTCTTTGCACGAGTTCATTTTTTAAAAAAATATATTAATGATATAATTGCAGAAACTTAATTTAGAAGGAGAGTAAAACCAAGTACACGACAATGTATACAAAAATGTAAAATGATTTTTTTTAATGAATGGTCATATTGTAAATAGTTTTAAATGAACTGTAATTTTAAGCCTTACAAAATTATCATTTAGAATTAATGTTAAACAATGAAAAACAATGTAAAATCCCGATGAAAAATAATTGTGTTATTTTTAATATTTTTAGCGAGAAGACTTCAATTGTCTTAACCCGGGAGCAGGCCCGCACTCGATACTAACGCTAACAGTCGTGCGGGGTGACTCAGCCACCCTAATCCTTTTGTTTAAAAAATTTAAACACAAATGATATCTTTTAAAATTATATAAGATTTTATATTCTTATAACACTGATAGTGGAATAGAAATAAGTTTAATCCCTATGTTAACTTACTTAATTTTAGAAAAACTATTAGATTATGTCACGAAGTTGATTTAAAATAGTATATCTTTAGAGAAACTTCAATGTGTGTGAGAGAGATTTCATTACTGATTGAGCATTTAATTTCCCCTGTTTTATACATTTAAAATAAACTCTTTGAATGGAACTAATGCTCATTTACTTTTAGAGTAATATAAACAGATTTCATAAGTCAGGGTGGGCAACTAGAGGCCTGCAAAGAGCTTTTATGTGACTCGGGAAGACAGTCAGAAATTCCGCTTTGAACCGAGAATTCTTTTCCGAACGTGATCAAAGGTTCGTCTTCTCTATTAGGAAAACTATTCATTATCAGGAGAAAGATTCACTATTACGAAAAAAAAGTGCTTGAAAGTGTCTCTACTAAGAGTTCATCTGCAGAGTTTGAAGGGCGAGATCACAAGAACTTTTCAGGATTTTAAGAAAATTGAACTTAAATTCAATTTGTTCTATTATTCTGTTACCGTTGATATTGATGCAGCACCTTGGGAGTTACAGCTTGAACTTATAGACTTGAAGTCAGATCACAGAGCGGAGGAAGTGCTTAATGTTATGACACTGACATTTACAAATCTTTGTCAGCTGAAAAATTTCCATGTATGAAGAAACTTGCTGCGGAATGGCCCTTTATATTTTAGTCGCAGCCGGCTGGGTGGCATGGTTGGTTTGTCGCTGGCGTTCTACACCCAAGGTTGGGGGTTCGACCCCAGCCCAAGTCGGTGGATTTTCATGTTGCAGAAAATCGACAGTGGTCATGTCGTATGAATATACGGCATGTAAAAGATCCTAGAGTGTCCGTTTGGCTTGGATGCTCTCGGAAAAATTAAGTCCTAGAACAGGTTCGCATCTTCAAGAGCTCAGGTGCCTCCTTCTGTGGAGGAGACTGGGCTTCAAAATTGCTTACTGTAATTGGTATCGCCTATATAGTGCAGCGCTAAAAAGTGATACCAGCTCCTGAGGAATGTACTAGGTCTGCAAAGGTTTAAAATATCAATGCGCAGCCCCATTAGAAAAAAAAATATTTTAGTCGCCATATGTATATTTGTGATCAGAGTTTTTCTTGTATGAATATCAACAAGAGTAAATATAAATACAAGTACAACAAAATAACATAAACTTTCAGGTTGGGATAAGAATTTAAACAGCAATCTCCCTCCTAAATTAAAAAAAAAATGTAGAAAAGTATGATACACAGTATATTTGTCTCATTAAACTGATTCTAATGTGTGTGTGTGGCTAGAGATTATATGAAGTTAGAACAATAAATGAATTGAACAAAGCTTCCCTTATTTTATTTAGCGTACATATATTATTTTTTGTAATGGGTGCAAGCATTTTAAAAAGTGCGGCACACCGGTGTCTTCTGCTCCTAAAATGCAGCCCTCGAGCCAAAACAAGTTGCCCATCCCTGTCATGAGTGATACAATCAAAGTTGTAAATTAATTAATACTAATGTGCTATTAGACTAAAAGTATATATAATTAGAGGCTGCGATAAAAACTATTTTATTTTGTGATTTATTATTTTTTGCGTTGTTTATTTTATGCTGAAAGTCCATCCCCTCAGTTTTGGTTTCAATTACTGTTTCAATAGAAACAAATTATTTTAAATTGTATCTTTATGTAGTATAAGATCGTTGCTTCTTCTACGTCTATAAATTTTTAATAAAATATAATTCTGTCTTTTACGTAAGCCTTTTAATATGTTGCTAGGACAAAAAGCACACACGTATCCCACTAAGTTGGGAAGGTATTTTTTGGTTAGGACCATTAGAAGAAAAAAAGAAATAAAAGTATTTAGGAAGAAGAAGGTACAATACATAAAACTGGAGAATTCTAAGTTGTTTTTCTAATATTTACTTTATATATTTTATATAATTTTTTTTGAAGAATGAAATTTCTACGATAATTTGTGTACGAAAAATTATATATCTCCAAAACTATCCAATAAAATTCTATAAAACATGTAACACTTATGTTATGAGCACTTTAGAGTCTAACAAACCGCTGGTTTTAAGATAGATACATTTAATCATATTTTACAGCTATTTTTAGCTTAGAACATAGAATAATTTTTAGGAAACATCATTAACGTTAAATTTGAATGCTTATAGAATATTTATTTCTTTTAATATTTTTTACTCTGTGGTTTGTGACACTTCAAATGGATCAAGAAAAATATCAGTGGAAATAAAATTACAATATACTAAAGAATTTTTTGTTTATGCTTTTCTTAACATTGAAAATTTTTCTAAAATTTCATAAAATTATACTTTTTTCCGAAACAAGGAGTGACATATGTTATTTATTTCAAAATGATGACTCTTTAAACCTATTTATGTTATTTAAAACAATAAATTCTTTCGAAGAATATTTTTGGAAAACTGGCCTCCGAACTTAGTCGCATGCCTAGCTTTAAAGCATATAATTAAGGCATACTGGATTTAGCCAAATTACACGTTCTTGATAGTTTTTAAAACTTAAATCAATGATTTATTATTCCAAAATGTATATGTTAATTATTTTATGCTTATGATATAACATATAAGAAGATGTTCTTCAAATACTGTAACAAAACCATTCTTAGCAAAATAAATAATCAGCTTTATAGCCTTTATAGTTGTCAGAGACCCGAAATATGCATCTAAGAATTATTTATATTGAATAAATCAGTAGCGTACACACAGAATTCTTTTGGAAGGAGTTATATTTTTTAGAAAATGCTGAGGCGTAATCTTTATGCTAAAAATTAAAAATCTACTTGTCTATAAGAGGGGAGGTAGGAAATTGGCCCCCAAATTCCACATTTGAGTACGTTGCTGGTACAAATCATCATAGAATTTTCTCTTTCCTTAAATTTTGCCGTTATTTAAGTCAACTTGAAGTATAATATTTTTCTCCCATATATTAAATAAAATAAAAATATGTACTTTGTAAAATACCATAAAAGAGGCAACTACGTATTACTTTTTCACATTACGTTCAAGAAGCATTTCATTAAAATTTAAATGCCAACGGAATGAAAAAATTTTAAAGAAAATAATTTGATAAAAAAATATAATTGACATTCCCTTTTTAAAAAAAGTAGAAACGAATAATTACTGACTTTTTCTTTCTCTTAAGGTATCCGACTACACTAAAATTGAGAATTTTGCCAAAAACTGACAATTTTTTTTTTTTTAATTTTACTCTAAAGGCCATTTTATTAGCTTTATAAAAATACCAAGTTTATTTTTTTCCGTTTCTAGAACAAAAACTATAAATGTTTTAGTAAAAGCAGATGTCATTACTTTAAGCAAGTTTTTTTTGTCTTCTTTTTGTCATACTTTAAAACTTGTTTTACTCGAAATGTGTTCTTTTTTTTAAATGTTGTAGGGGGACTGCGATTGCTAAAAAAGTTTTGAAAATAATTAACTGTAAAAGTATTCGTGCATGTTCTGTATAATAGTAGAAGTATTTGAACCTTCAGATTTATCAATCACTATTTTATTACAAAATTTATAGTCTCTTATGTGAATATAATCACTGTTTTTTTAAGCAATTTCGTATAATAAATAACATAAAGTGCTCCAGTTTTAGTAAATACTAAGATACCTCTTATCCTGAAGGTCATTTCAAAACTGAATAACATAACAACACATCAGAATTGAAAAATTGTTTATAAACGTTTGGTACAGAATGGGCCCCGTTTATGTTATTTTTTGTAAATTTTTACCAATTTTTTCCCATTTATTAAAAATAATTTTGTTTTCTCTGCTTCATTTTAGCATATTTTTCTTAAAATATACTAATGAAATCTAAAAACCACAAAAAAATCCCCATACCTCCATTTAAAAAAAAAAAAAGATGTCGCAAGTAGTCGGATACCTTAAACGATCAAAGATAATTTAAAATAATTCTTACCTCTTGGAAATCTATGAGACCTGTTTTACTTCTTCTGTCGTCGTAATGTTCACTGGAAGGAGTTTCTGTACACAGATCCATTTCACGAGCATAGATTTATAAATATCTATCTAATTTCTGGAATTGGATTTTATTTTATGCTTTAGTACTAATTTGCAGAAATAAATACAAGACTATCTATTTTATAAGTAACTTATACTTATGCATCAAACACTTCGTCTATTGTAAAAGAATCTACTAGTTCACTTCTAAAAAGATCAGAAGTTTAATTATTCTAGTCAACAATACTTCTACCAGATAAATAATAGGAAAATAAAATTATACTGTCAGGGGTCAATAATACAAAAAGATTTTTTCGCGAAAGACCTTTAAGCATCCGAATAAATTAGTTCTTTACAAATCATTCCTCGGTTATTCTTAAGGAATAATATTAATACGCATCATTGAAGGACAGAAGAACTAGTTAGTCTCTTCAAATAATTTTTTCCGAGCATTTTACCTGTTTCAAAAGTGGGCGGGAATTAGCGCGTGCCGAAACTCGTCGTCCAATCGCATTTGAGATCGGAGGTTGAAACAGAAATTGTAAGATGTTGTTTTCTTGGAGCTACAGTTTATCTTTAGAACGTTTTATTTTTTGTGTATGAATTTGTGTACATTATTCTTTTTTTCTTGTTGTTATTGAATGATGTAGACACACGAATAGGTACTCTAATACGAAATACATAAATCTGATAGATTTTGGTAATTTTTTTTGACAGTTTGAAACAATTTTGTTTTAATATACGAAAATAGTCATAAAAAGTGCAAAATACCCACTTTAGATTGGAAATTGTTTCATTATTAATATAAATGTGCCTAATAACACACATAGTCACAAAGGTAGACACACGTCCGCACGTACACACATGCGCGCGTATATAAATATATGTATATACTATCCTTTAACCACCCACTTCGCTGGATATTTCATTATGTTGTATGAATATATATACAGTTTATATACCTTTTTTAATTATTGATATCTAAGTCCTAGCATTAAGTATTCGATTGTACAGAAAAATATTCTTAGAACTCTCTCCACTTCATTTTTGAAAAGGACAGGACTTCTAAATAATAATTAGAAGTATAATTATGTGTTACGCTCCCATAATCACCTTCCTCATAATGGATTTTCGAAAAATCCCTTTTCCAGTGGATCTCTAAACATGCTTGCCAAATTTGTGGTCTAAATGTAATAATTCAAAAACTGAATTTTTTTTATCAATAAGCCCCGTTACACGTTTTGAGAAACGACTTCCGCAAAATCTGTTCTTGTCAACAAAACTGATCACCACCCAAAATCTATCCAACAAAAGCAACATGCTTACCAATTTTGAAGTATGTGGGTCTAAAAGAGTTCAAAAATAGGAATTTTTATCTATCGCAACTTCTTACCTCTTCGTAATCCCCTTCGGGATCAATTTTCAAAAAACTTCTTTTGTAGCGGATGTCTGCTCTTTGAAAGGAACGTGCCAAGCAAATTTCAAGTCAGTTGGTCTAATAGTTCCAAAACGGGTATATTTATCTGTAACGCCCCATATGCCCTCGCAACGCCCCGTGGGGGTCGATTTTCGCAAAATACGTTCTTAGTGGATCTCTACTCTATGAAAGGAACATGCTTAAAAATTTCATATCTCTAGGTCTAATAGTTCCAGAGATATCGTGATGAGCGAGTGAATGAGTCAGTCGCTTTTCTCTTTTATACATGCAGATATATACATGTTTCTTATAAAATGTTCAGAAATTTAGAAAAATTTGATACGTATGCTGATTTTTAACGTAATGTATTAAACTCTTTTTTTCTTTCATCACAGGATAGGAAACGATGTATGGAATATATTTATTACATGGAAAAAGAATGAATTTGAGCAAAACAAAAGTGCATAATGGAATAAAATGACCTTTACACTGGTAATTTGATATTAATATTGGAGTGATTTGAGAAAGTGCGTCGAGAAAGTAACGTTGCAAATAACAATGTTAAAACATTTTGTGAGTTAAAAATATATTTCTCCCACGTTTTATTGTAATATATTTCAAAGAAATTTAACAATTTTAGCAGATAATATAGTTTTCTACCAATGATTCATCATTTTTTTTTTACAATTTCATTCAGAGAGATATTGATATAATATATTTTGTAAGCCACAAGCAAAACTCTTTTTTTTTTTTTTTTTTTGTAGTTCTTCAAGATAAAATCTGTTACAAAGATAAATTCTGTGTTAAGGAACATGGCACCACCATTTAAAATCAGCTGTGAAATTATTTGATTTGATGAATATTATGATAGGGGGAAGGGAACTAGAGAGAGAATATTTTCTTTCGTCTACATCTGACGCATTGAAATGTAACTATAAAATTAGATTCTTTTTTTTTAAATTTAGTTTCTTCTGATAAGAAATAGGCAATTTTCTGCTTTCTTTAGCTTTAATAAGTTCAATCGGATGAAAACATTTTTATTATTCAAGAAATAAATAGCAGAAAAAGCATTTTCACCTCTAAATAGTAAGCACACGTAGTTTTGCTAAAATACTTGCGCGCCTTATTTATTAATTTCTTTGTAGTATATGCATCTTTCAGTTTTTGGTATTTATGCCATGCTAATTATAAAAGTAATTTTCATTTATTTGATATTTATATGTTCAATTTAATAGTGTTTTTTGGAAGGAAAGGGGTATTCATTCAAAATTTAAAAATAAGGGGGAATTTTTCGGAATTTTCTTAACATATCTTGCTTCTTCATTTATAATTATTTTTTAACATTACAGTCCCGAAACCTCGGCCTAATGTGGACCGAAGGATGACCGAGTTTGTGAAAATGCCGGGTTATCGAGAAGGATATTTAAAAAAAAAAAGAATGTTTCCTCAGAAAATATTGTATTTCACTTGTATGTATTGTTTGCTTGCGAATACAACAGGAAATAAATTGCCCAAATACCCTTAAACAAAGATAAAGTGCGTATTTTATGAAGGCAAAGAGCATTTTCTACATGAAAATGAAAAATAATGAATATATAATGTACGGTAATTTATCTCATCAGACACACCTCAGAAAATTTCCATTTGAAGGCATAAAACTGTCTATAATGAAAATTAAGTAGCCGACTTTACCAAAACTGGCTACTTTCTTCAAGAAATACATAATGTCCTGTTGCCTTCCATACTACACTCTGCGTTTTGTTGCCTTTTCATGAAGACGATGAAGGAACAGTAAATCTATTACGGATACTCCTCGTTGTTCAAAATACTGAAGGGCAATTTTCGACAGCTTTATTCCCTCACTGTGGGATATTTTAGAAATTTGTACAGTGTCCTCAACGCGCGCGCGTGTTCAAGTCCTCGTCATTTCCTGACATTTTTTCATTAACTGTTTTTTTGGCCTTCAAGGGTGTGGCCGAGTTATCCGAACTGCCTGGTTTTGAGTGCCGAGTTTTCGGGACTCTAGTGTATTAATACATTTCTACTACACTTATCTCTCTTTATTAAAAAAAAATTTCTGGAAAAGAAACTCTTTATTCAAGAAGTTCTTGCTCAATGTTATCCCCATTGAAATATAAAATAATTAATAATATTTTATTGTAGTTTAATATTATATTATCTACTATAATTTTAGATTGTTTGCATTGCATATGTTTTAGCGATGATAAACTCGACAAATGTTTAACGACTTGTTGTAAAGTTGTGCTTGAAAATTAAAAGTATTCTTTAGAAAATAAGATTTCATTCACAAAGCTTTTGATGATTGAAATAAAATTGGTTCTTATAGATTTTTTAATAAAAATATTTAATTTTTGAATATTTTTTATTAATTTTACTCTTATTAAAAGGTAAATCAAAAAAATTTAATGAAAATATATTAATATAAAAAGAAATTTTATATAATAAGATGGCAACACATTTTTTGAGTAGGTTTTTTCTTCTTACATTCGTTTTTTTTTTCTTTCTAATCATATTTAAGGGAGAAAATATGTGAAAACTTTTAATAACATTGTTAATAATGGTGTGAATTGAATTTTTTAATAACTTACAACATTAATTTTTTTTTATAGATGAACGTGCTCTTTATTAGTTTTAAAACATTTTTCTTTCGTTATTCCGAAACTATTAAGTATTCTAAAGCTAAAATGATCTACGCATGCTAAAATTGTAAACAAAAACTTCATATTTCTATAGAAGCAAAAATTACAGAATAATTCAGAAATAGATTTCCTCAAAAGTCGTTAAATAAAATTGCATCCAACTAGTGCACACTCATACAAAAAAAGACAGTTTAAAAATTTTAGAAAAGCAAAACAAATAATCACAAAATTCTTGATTTATGTTATGTTAAAACGTTCAAATAATTCCTTTAAGAATGAATTTAGAATCTAAATGACGCATATATATTTAATAAATAAATCTCGTTGGTAAAAAAACCTTTCTGTTAAAGAATTTCAATAAATAAACTTGATTTATATATATTCTAATTCGTAACTAAAACAAACTTAAGACAGGTTAATACTAAAAATCAATACTTTAACAGGAAAAACAGTATTCGTGTAAAATATTATTTCAGTCATACGCTTGGAAAACATGCATCATAATGAAATAAACACTTAAAATTAATGAAATTATTTTCATGAATAATTCATATGCTTAATTTCTTCATCTTAAGCAAGTAAAAAACAGATAACAAAGTGACACTTTCTGCATTACTGCTTTAAGATCTGACAGTATAAATTATAATGCGCGTAGAGTTAAAGGCTTTTTCTCCGATGTAATTGGCCGCGATAGTTTAGTTGGCTAAGGTAACGGACTCGTAGCAGGTATGTCATGAGTTCCAGCCTAGTGCCGCTGAGAACCCGCCGCACAGTGGGCAGTTTTCACAATCTGGCGCACGGAAATTTTATGGCTTTAAAATCTTCAGAATTATATCTAATGATCAAAAATAATCGCAATTTTTCCTGGAGCAGGCGCACACTCGATACTATATCTAATGATATAAAAATAATTGTAATTAATCCTGGAGCAGGCGCACACTCGATACTAATGGTAATGGTCACGCGGGGTGACTGAGTTACCCTAATCAGTTTCTTATAATTATTTTTACTGTAAATGATAAAAATCGGGATTAACTTAATTAAGAGAAAGTATACTTACCTACTTTTAAGGATTTTTAAATTTTTCTTTGATAATTTGAGAAAAAATATCAACAAAACAGAAACAAGAAGTTTCAAATGTGCGTGACTTTAATAAAGGACACAAATCACATACACTTTTCGCTAACATTATAGAAATGTTATTTGCAGGCAAAACTGTCATGCGTTGTTCAAGTTATAGTAGTTTTATTGTCCTTTGATGATCGATAAACAGCATGTTGAACCTTTCCTTGCTTATATCTTTTTGACAGAACGAAAAGTGTCTTGTGCTACACTTATGGCTTCATATTTTTCCAGATGGAGTTCTTTAGGTAAAATTTGAAAGTTTTCTTTTCATCGATTTTGCTATATTTACTTTCGCTATGATGATTAATATGCTTTATTTCAGCAGGTTCTTCCCTTGCTTGATCATTTTCAACTTCCTTCAATACCATTTCTTTTTTTAAAAAAATTTTGCTCATTTACATTTATAAACCATAATAAGTCGCACAACACAGCAATCAAAGCTACTAAGTTGTTCACGGGGGAAAATGTATCATGTTCATAGAAAATATCTTGGAGCTAAAGTGTTCGGAGTAGGGAACTCAGTCAAAACAATACCTTAAAACTGTAAAAAAACGTTTGCCACGCACAAAAAAGAAGGAAATATGTTACAAATAGATTTTAGTTCCCTTGAAGACTGTCCTGTAGGAGGATACTGTCAAGCTCTTTGGTAACAAATAAACAGTTTTCCCAGAATTAACGACTTCGTGAGCCTGGGATGATTCTGTGCCCCACGCGCTTGCTCCTGGGTTAAAGTAAATTGAGTACTATATACAAGTATATATATCCTACCAAGAAATAAGGCTATTAGGGGCTAAGTATGTGAATTTGATCAAGAATAAATGACCGCTAAGTGGACCTAGTTTTTGAACAGGAATCTAAGGATATTAACAGCAACAGTTATGTAACATGTGGAAGAATATTTACAAAAAATAGGGTGACAAGTTAAAGATTAAATGTTAACAGAATCAAACAAATACAATCAAACAAAAGTATATATCTACAAGCATTAACATTGTACTTATGCAATAAAGGATAATAGGTATAATGAGGAGGGATATAGGAAAGGAGTGAAAGGGAGCAACATAGTGTGCGTGATTGTGTGGGTAGGGAGGGTTTGTGGTAGTATTTGAGCAGTAGAACTATTTATTGCCTGATTCCGAGTCACTAGTATTATATTCGCTGGACTTGTAATGACGCGCCCTCTTACGGAGAGAAATCAGAAGGCGAAACAATCGTCGCAAAAATACCAACGGCAAACACTGAAAAAGGTCATAACTTAGGTGATGCAGGAACTAGCAGCTAAATTTGGTTTTAAATTGAATGCCCATTTCTACTTTATGTAGCTTAAGTGTTGCAATGATCAAAACGCGTCAATCCCAAAAGTTCTAATCCATTAAACACACACACACACAAAAAACAAAAAAAACGACATGCGTTTGTGGGAATTACGTATTGTGCTAAATGTTACGTTTTTACATTTTTGAATCAAATTTCAACCTAATTTGAGAGTCAAATAAAGAAATTATCTACCCATAACGTGTATCTTCAAAGAAAAATGCCAAAAGCTACGAAATCTTGTTCAGACGAAACGCTAGAGCTTCCAACTGGAAAATGAGGCTCACAAGTGTTCCTCGTAGCCCCAAAAAATCCGATCTAAGCCGTCGACTGTTGAAGATTTCCAATCGCGTACTGAAGAAAACTGATTACAACACGGTTTGGGGGCCTATGAGGACCATAAATTGTGGGTTGTTAATTTTCACGCAATTTCATTTTTGGGGTTTCCGTGCGCCAGATTGGAAAAACTGACCACTGTGCGCCGTGTAGGGAATCGATGGGTGTTAAATCTGTAGAGAGCTCAAACGTCCTCCCTTTGGTGTGGTAGTTAGGGGAGGGATGCCAGTTCACACAGGTATCGTCCTCGTCACTTGACCATGGCTCAAAATTATGAGGTTCGTCGCCAAAAGCCCTTGTGTAGCTGAACAGTGCGATTTTAATATTCACTCACTTCGATGTAATTTTTCACTAAACAAAGTTATGTCCGTTAATATAGTATGCAGCATTTTTTGTTTGTTTTATTTTTATAAAATTTTATTAGGTGAATTGATGTATAAAGTTTTCTATTCTTGAATGTGTTTTAAATTACAAGCGCGTGAAATTTATTAGATTGAAATTTTAAAAAAAAAATTTTAAAAACGAACTTGCTTAATATTGTTACAAAATACTTGGCAAATTAATTATTTAATTATAAATCAACAATAGCATTTATTTTCATTATTTACTCTAAAATGATTATAATTATTAGCATACTTATTTTCCAAAATTAGAGGTACCGGTACACTTCAAGCTGTTACAGGCTAATTTATTTGCGGATATCAATGTACAATAAAATTTTGGAGTCATCCTTTCCAGTTTATTGAGTCTCCTCTAATAGAATGGTAGTCTTTTCTATTCTTCTTAAAAATACATACTGAGTAAGGAATTATTTATTAGTCAGTCTGATAGTAATGTACACAAGGGTGGATGTTGGGAATTTCCCTTCCCCTGCCCCATAGACCTTCAGTTTTTTTTAATGTAGGTATATCGTGTGTAGAGATTACGCCTCAGTGTTTTCGTCTAAATCTTTTTTAGAAAGTAATCCCTTTCCCCCGATAAGAGAAGTCTGTGTAAGCTACTGTAGCTTGGTAGTTTTCCAACATCTACATTTTCTAATGAGAACTATTTCTTAAAATAACCCATCCCACCCCCACTCCCTTTTTTTTACCTGATATTGGCCACAAATGAAGAATGCTAGTTTCTTATGAGAAATTCTTATTGTCTCAAATGTTTTTGTCATAATATATATGCAAATTCCAATAATTCCGTTCAATGTTAATTGGATATTTATATTCAGAAATAATTATTAATATAGAATATCACACACAGAATTGTACATCCATTAATTTCTTAAACCTTTGTTTAAATATTCCACGCAGAAGTCAATTAATTTTCCTTAATTTATTCCTCTGTTGCTCAAGTTCACGTTTGATTGCAGTTTTTAATTCAGAATTACATCACCAGTGTGTGTTCATCCTATTCTTCCTCAATTAATTATTAACAATAGAAATGAAAACAAGATATTGTATACAGAAACCAATTTTACTTAACACAACACCTGCTTGATCCCTTCAGGGACAACCCTCTTGAACTTTAAAGCACCATTTCGGTCGTACCAGTATCCTCATACTTCCTCGACGACGGAAATGACGGGGGTAAAAAATAATTCTGACTCTGAAACGTCATGGTTAAATGTATACATTCATTATCACTCTGTACAAGCCCTTTTTATTTCTTTCTCCTTAAGCCTACTTTGAACGACGCCGTGTTTTTAATATGAAGTGCTTTTAACGCGTGTCAGACGGTGTGGTGCTAAGGTCAACTGTGAAGGTTATCAGACACAAAAGAGTTCGAAATGGTAGGAATTTTTCTTTTAATAAAAGCCCTACCTTTTTCGCGCGGGAGCGGAACATGAAGTGCACTTGATATGGAAAAAATGGCGACTTAAGGTCGGTTGGAAAAATTGTTGTGCGTTGTCTTCCATTTCGAATAAACAGTTCTGGGAGAATGACCTTGTTGTAAGCATATGTTCAAATTTGTAGAGTGGTTTATTAAACACAGTTTCATTAATCATTCCTTAAATGGATATCAAAGTAAATAGGAAACTTTAATTGCAACTCCTCCGCATAAAGGAAAGATGCGTTGAATAATGTGCGAGGGAGTGGATTTCTACCTCAACGATGAACTCCTAAGCGGAATCTTTTAAAGATGCCTAGGATATGTTACAAATACAGGCAACACATTCCACTTGTTAAATCAAAGAGATATCAATTAAATTTATCAAAACGGAAAAAAAATAACTATGTAAATAATAAATTTATTTAAATAAGTATTGTATAAACCTGTTTTTTTAGGAGGGGGATGATTTTTTCCCCTTTAAATAATAATAAACAAAAAATAATCCTTTTGGAAGCCATCTCCTTAATAAACATTTACATATTTCATCTTCAATATTGTTATGCTAATCCTTTTTATTTAACATCATTCTATTACATGCTTTTCTCTGAATATCTATTACATTAGCATAAAGTGCAGTGGACTTCTAATAGATCTATCGCAGGTGCAATGAATATATATTTATAATTACATTTGCTACAGAATTTAATCGGTGATGAGCATAAAGTAGTTGGAGGTCATCTCATTGAAACAATTGGGGGAGGAGGGCTTTTAATTTTATCTACTTTAAAAAAATAATACAATCAAATCAGTTTTTCTTTCAGAGAGGAAACTTCAACTACTTTAAGAATTAACAAAAATTTAATTAAAATAAAAAAGAATTTTATACATTGAAGCTTTCCAGCTCCTAAAAAAATTGTTTTGCTCACTCAGCTTTATTGTACAAAAGAAAGAACTACTAATTATATAAGTAAAGAAAATAAACTTATGATACGATACAAATGTCTAAGACAGAATGGGACAAGGGAAAAGAAGAATTTGTTGCTGGTTGATGTAATTTATTATAAAATGCAAAAATATTTAATGAATATAATCAATAGAGCTTAATTAATGTGGACTGATTGGGGTGATACTCTAATTAAATAAATGATGATAAAAGATTTAGTAAAGTCTATATTGAACAAATAATAATAGATTAATGAAGTCCAGATTAAGCAAATAATAATAGACTAATGATGTCCAGATTAAGTAAATAACAATAAAATAACGATGTCACTAAATACCACCGAGTATAGACGGAGTACGTGCTCGTTAAATCAGTGGGTCCGAAAGTCTTGTGGGCGGTCGCAGCAGAAATCACGAGTGCAGGGGGCTGGAGAATATTTCCCTCCCCTTCAGTTCCATGCCAAAATTGTGGAGGTCGAGATAGGTGGTGTCGCCATCTATCGTTGAGAAGTCCAACCTGTCTCACAGGCAATGGCAACTTTCATTCCTTCCCTGCGGGAAGGACACGACAACAACAACAACAACAATAAAATAATGAAGGGCTGGATTAAACAAATAATAGTAATAGATTTAGCAAAGTCTGTATTAAACAAATAATAATAATAGATAAATAAGATCCAGATTAAGCCAATAACAATAAAATAATAAAAACCCAGATTAAACAAATAATAATAAATTAATGAATGCCCGAATTAAACAAGTAATAATATTAGATTAAGGAAACTCTGAATTTATTAATTAATGATAGAAATTAACCAAACAAGAAAATAATAGATCCAGGAAAGTCCCGATTAAGCAAATAATAATAAAATTATAAAAGTCCAAATGAAACAAATAATAATAATAAGCTAATGAGAAATCTGGATTAAACAAATAATCATAACAATAGATTGAGGTGTGTCTACATTAAATAAATAACCTATAAGATGACCAGGTTATACGGCTGACTCTGTACAGTAAATCGAACCTTTATTTTGAAGTAAGACAAAACAAAATGTTAAATTATTGCTCAAGAGAACTTAAATCAAATTATTTACATGATATGTATTGAGTGGACTAAACTTCGTAGGATAGCCTCAATCCAATGACTTTAGCGTTTATTAATTGGGAATTTTTTTAAAAATAACTGTCCGAATTAAATCATGGCTTAATAAGATCTGAATTAAAATGAAAGTTTACAATACGTTGAAAATTATTTAATACCATTGCAGTGAATGAAGTTGTGAATCTGTATTTGTTTTGTTGTTGTTTCATTTTTAAGCTTAAATATAAAGAAAATAAGCATACTTAATATTGGCATATTTAATTAGCCTTTACGCATGTTTATTAGGACAAGCTCCCTTTTTACATGTGAAAATAATGTAATCTATTTATATATATATATGAATTCTTACAACTATATTTATGCATGCAAAAATACCCCGATTTCTTTGAAAATGTTAACATATGCAAACAATACTATGCACCTACAAAACAAATTTTTCAACACTGAAATTGAAACTTCTGCACTGTTGTTTTAAATTTTGGTGGCGGAACAGATAAAGCTTTTAAGCGGGCCGCAACTGGTTTTCGAAACAAAACGTTGTAACTTATAAAAGTATAGAAAATTTTCGCGTGTAGACCTTATTTTCACTTTAATGAATCCTTTGAAAGTTATGTACAAATTATTTTATAGGTAATTTTCACCATTAACTACTATATAATGCAAGAGTAGAAATACTTTCTCCTGCATTAACGTATTGACCAAATTAGTCTGTATATTACCTAGGTAGTGTACACATTACCTGATTCCCCTCACATTGGTGATAACATATGTATGAAGTGCATACCTTTTCTTATCTATTTTAGTTGATTCATAAGCATGAATTTAAGTTTAAAAACAAGTTTTGAGATCAACATAATTCTTTGTTATAATATAGCAATAGATAAGTGTTAGTATCGGTTGAAAAAACCTTATTAATATACTATATTCATTTGCTTATGGACAATATACAACAGTTGTAATTTGTACGATTACACATTAATCATAACTCTCACTTGAAGTTTTGAATACTAATTCACTAAAAAGATATTAACAGTTCATTGTTAAGTTAAATAGTAAATTCTCCCTTATTTTGTAATATATATACATGATAAGTGCTTTCATTTAGTATGTTCTTGAAAAATTTCATTCTCATAAAATATTTGAAAAGTTTAAAGGAAATTAGAAGTATTTCTCCTGGGAATTATAATTTTTCGTTATAGATTATTCTGCAGCTATTTATCATTCAGTTCAGAATGTATATCAATCAGAAATCTTCTAACATAAATATTTCAAGGAAATATAATTTTTAAGACAAATATTTTCATTATTTATGAATTTTTTTTTTTCATTTAGAAAGGTTAACAGTGTTATAGAGCAGTGTTTCTCAAACTGTGGGGCTTACCCCCTAGGGAGGAGTTATAACTCTACGGGGGCCGAACAGATAGAAAAATTGAAAACAAAAGATTATTTTAAAAACTTATTAATTTAATGAAAGTAAACAAACAAAATACATTATATTGTAATAAAAAATAATATACACATTCACACTGATATAATAAACTTATAAATACATCAGTACTGCACGCAATGTATTTCATAATTACTTTAACAATACTAAGTTAAAAGAACAAGTTTAATAATTACCAGTGACACCATGGGTTTGTCATATATAAGATTATATGCAAAAATTAATACTTATCTTGATAATTTGTTCGGATTTTCATTTATCCCTGTCGATCAAAAGTTACGCTATTCGCTTCCCAATGCCACTGTTTTCTACGTAGACGCGAGTATGTGATGTATAAGATGGGGGGAGGGGGAGGAATAACTAAGTAAATCCCTTGCAAACACTGTCACAAGATCCTTTTACAGCATTCCAATGCTTTCGAAATAATTTCATGGACAACAGTGCACAGAAAAGATCGTACTTCGGAAAGACATATATGTACGTCAGGGGCAATGAATGCTTTGGCTGAGGAAGAAGTTTATATACGCTTGTTGTAGTATTATTGAATTCAATATATTAATATTATATGAAGGGGCGCAATGAAAATCATGATTGAAAATTGGATAGCAAATATTGAAAGTTTGAGAAGCACTGTTATAGAGATAATTCACTAGTCTTGTCAATAATGGTAGAGCGTGCATTTTAATATGGTACAAAAAGTAGAGAAATCAATCGATCATGGACTATTTAAACACGCAGACTTCAGCGAGCCATTTTGTAGATAATACCAAATCATCGTAAGTACTTGAAGATTTTGCTAAAGAAACCAGATCCAGTAATTAAGTTTTCCCATCTATGCAGTCTTAAAAATATGTTTTTTTTTACCGAATCAATTCTAAAATATATATTAAATGCTGGTTTTGTGTAAAATTTACTAATTTTATAAATAAAATATGTTAATGGGCTTTGCTTGTTTATTTTTTAATGGTTATATTTGTTTGTAACGATAAATTTAAATTAATTGTACATCATCTATTGCAAAGCATACATTTTATGTAGTGGAAATTGTGTTAAAATATCATAGTTTAATGTTTGTAAAATAATTTTTTTAAATGTCTTTTAAAAATGCATTCTATAAAAGATATTTTTTAAAAATTATTTTATAAATATATATCTTTATTTAAGATATATATTTGTACAATAATTTTTAAAAGATATATTTTACATAATGCATTGTTTAATGTGAATGAATACGGATACTCAATAAGAAGGAAGTATGTTAAGACATAAATTATGGCTTTTTTCTTCTAAATATCTTAAATTAAAAATGGATTTGCTGCATATCTCTTCAGATCATAAAATATTATCAAAACATCCCCTCAACACAGCGCGATTTGCAAGAGAGAAATAGAAAGATTTGACTTGATTTATTAACTTTAAAATTACTCGATGGCTATAGAAGACAGATCTCATAATTTTGAACTTCAATCAAATGATGAAAATGGCATCTGAGCTACCTCATTCTCCAAACTTCCACACACTACTTTGGAAAAGAGACTAAGAATAAAAGAAAAAGAAAGAAATATATAATTTTTTTTAAAGTTTACTTAGTGAAATTTAACTACATAAACAATTCTTTTCGTTCAATACTCTTTTGGAAGTTTTGTATATACATTTTATCTAAGGTCTTCTCATTGTAAAGAGCCTCTCTTCTCTTCTGTATACAGATATTCCTATATTGTATGTAAAGAAATTCATTATACCAACTAAAAAAATATTTTTGCTTGATTTTGATGAATCGGAATTTTAAAAACTGGTATCAACAAGCATAGGAACAAAAGATTTGAGTAGATAAATTTCTGATTAAGAAACTCCCCTTAAACAATTTAATATTTTCTCGTTTTTATTTAATTCTTATTATTAATCTTGATTTCCAATTCCTTTCAGTAAGCGTTACTCTTTTAAGCAGACGATAAATTACACGGAGCCTCATTAAACTAATTTTTTTTTATATTAAACAAAACCATCGAACTTTTTTTTATCTCTCTCTATATATTTTTTGATGAATTTGTAAAAAATATTTGGAATAAGGAGAAATATTGAACAAATGTATAACATAGCATGATTAATGATTAATTCAAAAAATAACAAACCAGGTCAAAAGAGTATAAAAATATAAGATTCTTTTAAACATTTTCCAGTCGCTCTATTTTAGCATTTAGAACAAGGACGTCAAACTCAAAGGCTAACTTGGGCCAAACAAACAAGGTTTAACTTTAGGCAGGCCGCAAAAATATCAATATTCATATAAAAGTAAGTTTATTTCGAATAATATATACGTTATAATAAATATAAATAAACGAACAAAAAAACTTTAATGTTTACTTCCTGACACTTGACCTCTCTTCTCTACTACTATCTTTCCTACTTCGGGAGAAATTTTGATATTTTATTGCATATTATTGTGTGCCGATGTACTGGTCGGGCCACAAAAATATTCGTTGTGGGACACGAGTTTGACACCCCTGATTTAGAATATAAGTTGATGTATGGTTATGAAAATTATGATCGGAAGCATGACGCTTTTACTAGTGTTCCAAATTCGGTTCCTTTTTATCGCCACGCACAGGTCAAAAATTGATAATTTTATCGCGGCTCACTGAGGGTCGTACGTTGATTGATTGCTTATATCTTAATTTGTTTTGATTTAATAAAATTAATTTAATTGAATTTAAATATGCCTTCAGAATAAAATACAGTTACATCAAAAAATGAATATAAAACATAGAATGTGAGAAGTGATTTCCATGGAAAGTCACATAAACCCGAGAGAAATACACCACAGTAAACAAAATAGTAATAAATTAATGTTCCTTGGGCGGCCTGGTACCAAATGATCCCCGTATCGCTACCGGTCCGCAGCCCGAGGGTTGAGGACCACTGCATTTTGCACTTACGATTTAACTGTTTGTAAGTTGCAAGTTAAGAATTTACAATTTTTTTAACTCTTTTTTTATGTGTTTTAAATAAACGCTATTGGGGAAAATTAGATGCTTTCTGAGCCTAGATGGATTTTACGCCAATCATGATCGCACATGAGACTGTATTGTAGACAAATCAGATAAAATTTAGAATTTATTAAATAGTCGATAGAACTGTAATTCTCTATGAAATTTTTTTGTATATATATATGATTAGCGTAATTAATTGAAATTCTTATAAAAACTTGGAAACGTGCTACTACTTCTGTTTATATATATAAGTCGAATTTAATAATAGTTTTTATGATGAATTTCGTACGATTTAACCCTTTTTCCCGTAGATCACTGTTGAGGTAACGAAAATATTGTATATAGTACATATAATGTAAAAGAATCAAATTTGTGTTCTAAAGATACTTCGAAAAACCTAACATTTCATTAAGACGTAATCAATTTTGCTCCTTTTTTAACTATCGTTCCAATTTCTGTAAGCTGTTTTCTTGTCATTTGTGGATGTCTTTCATTCAAAGTACTATCCCGATTTCCCAATTTTTTAAAATTTGCTTACTTTGTTTTTGCATTTCTGTTCGTAGTAAGAAACCAGATTTGCATTCTTTTATGTGTGTTTTACAGTGGTTAAATTGATAATCAGTTCCTATTGTAATGTGAGGATATTCAATCCAAAAATCGGATCCTATGATGAGTGAAAATCGGATCCTATGATGGAGCGAGGTGCTTGTTTTAAATCAAGAGTTGTGAGTTATGAGAATGTCTTTTAACACAATACAATGGTTAAGGCTACGAGTTAGATACCAATAATTTATAAATATATAAACAGCATATATTCATACACATACAACATCATGAAATACCCAGCGAAGTGGAGGGACAATGGCTAGTTTACTTATATGTGTTTGTACATTATGTATTTTCATTATTATAAATCAAGTAATATTTTTTTGAAATGCTGTTTGAAAAATGGCTTGTGTGTTACTGTTAGATAATGTGATATCAATCAATTTTTTATTCTCATGTAGTAAATGCTTTGCAAATGCATAACATCACATCACACTCATCCAAATTTACACAAAAGTGCAATTTTATGTACAGATTACCATCTGTGATGCAACGATGGAGTGTGTAAATTCGTCGGCTTTCCTTGAAAGCAAGGGACGGGGGAAGCGGGGGACGTGCAGCAGTAGCCGAAGTAGATTCTTATCGGCTTAAACATGTCAGAAAAGGGCCTCGGGCTGTCATTTTTCACGCGTTTCGATCGTTGCTTAAATATGCCGTGTTCTGGTGGGGAATAATTCAGGGGATTTAGATCATTATAGGAGGGCAATCTAGGTGTTAGGATAACGATTTCTCATGTTACAACGATGATCGAGGAAACGGGACCTTGTATTTTAAAAGATCCAGGTCTTTCCCTAAATTCGAGGTGTTTAGGGACAATTCAAGAAGACTCGGGAAAATTGTCTTTTGTAAACCTCGTCTTAGAGTATTTTTTCTTAAAATTTAAACATACACACAGTAACGTGCGTAAGGATACTTTTTGGGGGTTCAACCCTACCCATAGACCAGTGGTCTTCAAACTTTTCAACTCACGGAACCCTTAGAACCTGGAGATGCTTTCGTAAAACCCCTAGAACTATAAAGTATTTCTGCGGAGCCCCATTCTATACATATACTTAGAAAAATATATATCAATATAATATTTAAAGTAGATCAACATGTTATAGGCACTTTATGTAAAGGAAATTTTAAAAGTATTGCATTTATTATTAAAAAAAGAAGTGTGTGTGTGCACGACACGATAGAAGTAATAGCTTCGAATTTTGTAATGTTATTTCAGGGATTAGTTAGGTGAATAAAAAACAAGGGGATATTAGTATTGTCATATAAAATTATTTATTCTTTATTATGATGTATAGGAGAGAAAACCTAGACATTTGTTTGTATAAAGAAAGTTTTAAAATGTAAACACACTATCTGATGAAAACACTTCAGCATTTTCTTCACTCTAAATCGCTTTTTTAAAAATAAAGAAAACTATCAGTTGTAATGTATCAAAAAGTTGTCTCTTTCTGAACATACTTTATAAACCTCAAATTGGTCAGTTCTGTTGTAGGTTTATTACAATTAATTATGATTGGCATTTGGTGATTTTAGCAATTTTTTTCGTTGCATTTTTATGGCTCCTTGAAATAGAAAAGTGCATTTTCTAAAAATATTTTATGAGCAAAAAAGCAAAAGAATAGAAAATTTTCAAAATTATGAAATTCCCTAAATTTTTTAAACAAGTTTTACAATATTCCATCTCAGTCTAATTTGGCAGCGTTGAGAAAGATATACAATGTACCAATCTACTTGAAAAATATAGTTGTAACTTTTTTTTAAAAATTTAAATCCAAGAAAAACCATAGAAATTTGTAAAAAATGTAAAACATTGTAGAAATTGGGATTTTAATAATATATTTCAAGTTAATCACATGTAAAAAGCATTTATTTTTTAAACAAAATTAATTAATACAGTTAATAAAATTCCAGTTTGGCTGAAAACCGATTTTCGACGCCAAATTTTGTCATTGTTATAACAATAGCATTCTTACAAGAATGACGAAAAAAGCCGAATGAGCTTTATAAACCCAAACGTGACATTCATTCAATTTCACTCTAAAACAAAACACGCCTAAAGAAGTTACTAATAACCGACTATTTTTTAAACAAAGTTAATTAATGCAGTCAATAAAGCAACGTCATGAAATTCCAGTTTGGCTGAAAACCGATTTTTACAGCCAAATTTTGTCATTGTTGTAAGTCTTTTTTTTTTTAAGGACTTAAGATTGTTTCGGAAAATTCCGATCCATTGTTGCGAGTGTTACAATGCTTGGCTTCTTAAAACACATCATTCAAGTTGACTCTCCCTCAAAAAGCGACTAAAGAAGTTATCACTTCAGAAATTCTAATATATTTTTTAAACGTAATTTACTCATTATTAATACTAATTACTGATTAGAATGTCACCTATTCATGCTTTATATTTTGTAGCTGGGATATGGGCTGGCTTTTTTTTCAACACGAACTGTAGAAGTCTAGGTCTATCGAAATTAAATGCAATCGATTACATTTTCTGAGTTTAACTTGTTTTTATGCTTTGTTTTTGTAGCCATTTACGTTGAGAAATATATTTCACTTACAATATTCTGAATGGTATTAAAATGTTTACAGCTGTGAGAGAAATCTCATGTATTTTACATGAGAGAGAGAGAATTTACAGCCTAAAATTTAGAAGCTGTTCTTGTTTAAATTAAGATTTTAACGCGCGACAACTCTGTTGATATGCTGTTCACTATCCTTCGTTATATATGTTATTTTCTGCAAATGTAAAAAGGGCATTTTTCATTAGAAAACTATTTAGTTTTGCAAGACATTGTGCTAACTAACGAGTACAAAATTATCTTATAGAACCCAAGAGAGATAGTAAACAATAGACTATTCCCAATCTAGTAGGAAGTATATAAATCAAGATAAACCGTTTTAATATTATTTTATTATATTATAATAAAAGTTTAAGAAGTGTTGCAAAATAAAGTTATTAAATATAAATAAAATTTTCAGTTTTAATGAATAGGAGGGACGAGCTTTAAATACTTGTAACTTAAAACTTCATAGAAAAAGTGAAACCATTTTGCATACATATTTATTTGTTCTCCATTTTTTTTTGTGACTCGTGGAACCCCTGGGTATGCCTTGTGGAACCCCGAGGTTCCGTGGAACACAGTTTGAATACCACTGCCATTGACTAATAGATTTTTAATCTTTATCATAGAGGTTGCCATTTGGCTCTTTCTCATCTATGTGTTTTTAAGAATGTAACCCCCTCCACATAAAAGAGGTATGTGTAAGCATGAAATACGATTTTTTTTAAACTTTTTAACTATGTTTAATATAATCTAATAAAATTTAAATTGCTTTTTTTTTCTTTTATAATTGCAATAAAATTAGAAATATAATACATTTTGGAAATTAATATGTATTTTAGTATCCTAATAGAATTTTTTTTTAATTTTTAAAAAGGGAGAAAGACTGTTGGAAGAACAAAATTGAAATGTTTTCATTATTATACTCAAAGTCGGATTTAGGTAAAGTCATCACGGATTCATGGATTTAAAAGTAGGTCTCTTTTTTTATTTACGGTAGCTTAGAAGTTATATCAAACAGATAAACTGGGTATTAGATTTCATCTGGTTAAAGAATCTCTAAGGCAGGGGTGGCAGACTATTCTAGGGTATGGGCTCCTTCTAATTTTTTCAAGGAGTTGTGGTCCACCCAGTGTCAGTGGCCCACATAAGGGCGGGGAGAGATTCACGGGTTTGTACCCTCCCTCATAACCCTTCATTTTCCCCCCGATTCATTATAGTCCCATGTATATAGTACGTAAAATGTATTTAAGTATTTGATATTAGTATTTTTTTTTTATTTATGAATGTTAATTATTTATTTAGTAATTTATTTTTTGCTTTTTTTTGTTCCCGACAATCGACAAAATTAAACAAACATGTTTGACTGCGTATTAGGGCATTGATACGAGAATGGTAGACTTTCAACCCTCAGCCCCCTTCCCTTTAAAAATTCTTGTGTACGCTACTGCCCAATGTCGTAGGTGTGGTGAGGTAAGGAAAAGGTTATTGTTGTAACTTAATAATAAGGGCGGAATATACACTTACCTACAGAACTAAAATACACTGGTGTAAGGAAATAAGAGAATTTTCAGACTTTAGAACTACTGGACAGATTTTAATGAAATTTGATATGTACATACATTGATACCAAACAAAACAAATAACTATTCAACAATTGCAATACATGCGCCTGATCGAGTGTAACACTTGTTGGAAGGTATAAAACAGCGGTTGTAGAATAAACAAAAGAAATGAATCCATAGGGGGTATGGCCCCCTCTTACAGCTATACAGACCTCGCAGCGTGATGTCATACTTGAAATAAGGCAGTTTATATCGGCTCTTGTGGCAATTGGTCCCACTCGTTTAGCAACGCTGTTTTCAATTCCTGGATGGTTCTCGGAGAGGGTTGTGATTTGCAAATGCCCTACAAGAAGAGCTAACTCTATGTGGCTCGCGTTATCGTTCATTGAAATGAAGTCGGGCCACATGCACCCCTGAAGAAGCGAACATATGACTCCAAGACCTCATCCCTATATCTCACACTGGTCACAGAGCCTCTTTCAAAGACATGGGGGAATTTATAGCCATCCAACATGATCAAGCCTTCTCAGACCATTAAATCTCCTCCGCCACAATTGTCGATTTCGCGGACATTGGAGGGTAGGTATTTGGTCCGTGGTTCTCTCAATATGAACGTACGGCGAAAATCGGTGTTTAGACTGAAACGGGACTCATTGGTGAACAGAACGATCACCCATTGATCCATACTCCAATCTCTATGCTGTATGCACCATGCAACATAGTCTCCTGTTCGTAGACGTGAGCGTGACGCAAACAGTAGGTCTTATGACAAACAGACCTCTCTCATGAAAAATTTTTTGAAACAATCACCCTTGATACACGGGTTCCTGTGGTTGCATACAATTAACGAGAGAGCTGAGAAGCTGTAGACCCTTTCTTACGCCTCGCTATAATCGACAAATGGCGATCTTCTCTGGCCATCGTGGCTTTTGGATGATCTTGCCTAGGCTTTCTCTCGATGGATCCAGTATCCTGGAACCGTTTTATAAGTTACACACGACGCTGGGCGTTAAATTGAACTCTCTACAAATCTGTGCTTGATATTGGCCTACTTCTAACTCCAACAGTTCGCCACCTCATTCTATCATATAAACGTTGCTGGTTACTCTTTTTTTTACTGTTACAATTTGAATTGAACAGATTGCTTCAAAATAACACCAAGAAATTCTCCGAGATGTGCTGGCGAACGAAATACGTCTTAACTTACACGCGCTTACAAAGCCTGTTTTTCTGCTGGCTCCGCCTACACATACGTGAACAATTAAGTATTTGCCGTACAAGATTTGCATTTTTATCTAGATACAGTGGTTTTTCATTCAGTTCAGTTCTTTTCATGCAATTCAATAAAATGTTCAAATTCTCTTAATTTCTTACAGCAGTGTAAAAAAACACTTATACATAAAACCGCATTTAAAGCTAAACGCAAGTTACAAACTTAATAATAACAGCCCCATTATATTAAATGATACATTTATTATGAAACAATTCCAAATATTATATATTTAAAAAATAAAACATTTTTATCTAAAGTTAGTTTTTGTTGTTATAGTCAGTAGAATGCTTAGTCTATACGTACTGTCAGCCAAACTTGAATTTTCAATATATATTTACTAACTGGTAAAATTTTTAGGTGGTCACCACAAAATGTATTGGTAATCAACCGGTCGATCGCGATTGACGTAATGCTCACCCCGGCTCTAAGTAACTGCATGGTTATGACAATCGGTTAATTTCGTTGTGTGTTGAGGTGACAGTGCGGTTTGTTCCATCCCCATTTTGAGGGAGAATACCCTGAAAGGAGTGTCAGGGGTTACACCTCTCTTCCCCTTCCACTAATCTCACGAGAAGACATGTGACACGCCGACTCAAGTACCCCTATAATACAAAGGCAGCCTTTTCTGCTTTAACACAACTTTTTGCTGAAAAGGAAACACTAATTGTTATCTTTCAAGCTCAATGGATTTATTTTCATTGAAATAAATGTTTAAGATAATATATAACCTGTTTTTATATAAGCGATGTATACTTATCAAACTCATACAACTTAATCATGCTTTTAAATTTGAGGAAATTTAAATTGTAATATAAGATTTAACCAAACGGATTGCTTACAGATATTTTAATAACATTTCTGATTTCTGGTACTTTTGGATTTCAGGGGACTTGGTACCTCAAAACTGACTCATTTATCGTTTTTTTTTTATTTGGTTATATTCTATGAACGATTTCCTTTCGATTGATATATCACTTTTGTATACCTAAAAATTAGAAAATGAAAAAAATTTCATTTGAAAAATGTAAACAAACAAATTTAGAAATTCGACCATGCCCCCTATTCAGAAGTGTCAGAGATTTTAAGCTAATTTTTATCAACTACTTTTCAAAAAGAAATTTTACTTTGTTTTAACCATAACTGCAACGCTTTATCGTACTTTTTAGTGACTACAACTTTCATTATAAGCTATTTGTTGTTGTTTTGGAGCTTCTTTCGTTTGTTTCGCTGTTATCGTGCTAGTTTAATTTACGTTTTACATTGAAAAAAGACTTTAAAGACTTTTTTTAAGACTTTTACTGATTGCTGTCTTTTAAAGACTG